>FR997779.1:0-10000 GCA_905475315.1 Autographa pulchrina
TAAATCCTGTAAAAAATCAGTTTTTCACGGTTTTCCAGGGAAATTTGTTCCCGGACCCCTAAATTTTATTACGCCATTCGCTTGCAAACGTCCAGCCGAAGAGAACGGTACCACTCACGTGGCGCTCCGACTACCTCGAGCCGAAGAAATTTCGAGTTTTTTGCCCTCCCACCCACCCATATTTTCTCAGCCATATCGATTCCGGAGGCTTTTTCCATCCATCCCTTTACACCCAAATAACTTTGGGAGGCCATAGCTCCGGAGTCGATAGGGCTAGAGGGCTGCGGTTTGTGGCGTTGGACAGGTGTTTAGCCGCTCTTTCGTTGCACATCAGTCTCGAAGCCGTTAGCATAGAGACCGTCTTTTGGCATCTGTGCCTGTCTAACAGGCCAAAAAATTTTCACGTTTTAAGGCCGTTTTTGGACGCTTCTTGCTTTGCAAGAAGCGTTTCCCTGCTAAGGCGACCACTAGTCAGAGCGGCGAGACCCTCTTCATCGTTATAACACTGTTAGACCGCGTAAACCTGGTGACAGCAGACACAGTAGATCAAAATCCACATTTTATAATCTTTTTATTTTAAATTTTGAATTATTTTACAATTTATACAATATTTTTACACATTTTATCTTATTTACAACTTTTACAAATTTATACACAACATACTGAGTTTACAACTTTTACAAACTTACTACATTTATATTCCCAGGTTGGGTTAGGGGTATAACTTGGTTATCCCATCCCATCCCATCCCTATCCCAAATCCCCTAGGCACGAACCCCTCTATAAAGATGTTCCGCACCCCGGCTAAGAAACCCTCTACTTCGTCCCCGCCAACAACCCCCCCAAGACAAAAAACTAAGACCGACATCTTCTTGACCCAGACGAAAGTCCGGAAAAATGAAGGGGAGCAAGAGGCGGTAAAAATTCTTTTCCCGGAGGAAAACCCAGTCCCAGTAGCGCAGCCCAACCGATTGCAGGAGGCGAGGGCATGGGTGACGAAAGCCAAGATGGCTCTTAACGCGTCACGCAATCTTAAGACCGACATAAAGGCTTCCGTCACCCAGGCCATCGACCGGCTTTATCAAATAATCAAAGAGGCCGAGGCTGGAAAACACGCGCACTTTTCCCCGCGGGCATCTAGCGACGCGGGTGAGGAGAGGCGCGTAGACGAGTATGTGGAGGGGCGCGCTGAATTTCTCCAACCACGGGAAGAGGAGCAAACTACAAGAGACGCAGTAGGGAAGGCTCAGGTCTCTCAGTTGCTCACCTCGTTGGCTGAACACGGTCAGCTAATGAGGGAGAGCAACGAGAAGGCTGAGCAGTTAAAAGTAGCTCTCCAGGAAAAAAGGGAGTCTCTGGGGGTGGCAACGTACGCGAGTGTTGCGGCGACTGCAAAGGGGCACAAGTGCCCGGAGCCTACAGCGCTGCACTCGGTCGTGGTCACGTCCAGAGACGACATGGAGACCGGGGAAGAAGTTTTGAGCCGTATCAGGACGGCCATAAACGCCAAGGCCGAGTGTATAAAAATCGACCGGATCCGGAAGGCCAAAGACCGGAAGATTGTCATCGGCTGCAGAAGTGAAGCGGAGCGAGACAGGGTTCAATCACGCATTGAGGCAGCGGATAACCAGCTCGAGGTCCTGGTCGTCAAAAACCAGGACCCCCTCATCATCCTCAGGGACGTCCTTGGGTCGCACAAGGACGACGAAATCTTGGAGTTCCTGAGGGTGCAGAACAAGACCCTGTTCCGCGACCTCCCAACCGGTGACGATCGGGCCGAAATCCGGTACAGGAAGAGGGCAAAGAGTGCCATATTGTGCCACGTTGTCCTAAAAGTGTCCCCCACTCTCTGGTCGAGGTTTCTTGAGGCGTCTGAGGTCTACCTCGATCTCCAGCTCATTAGGGCGGAGGACCAGTCTCCGCTGGTCCAATGCTCAATGTGTCTGGGGTACGGGCACAGCAGGCGTCTCTGCTCCGAGACCACGGAAAAGTGCGGGCACTGCGGGGGTCCTCACCAGCGGACCGATTGCGTTGAAAAGCTCGCCAACGCACCTCCCACCTGCTGCAATTGTACCAAAACCAGCTCAGGTACGACGGGGCACAGTGCTTTCAGCATGGAATGCCCCGTCCGACGCAGGTGGGACGCCTTGGCACGAGCGAAGACAGCGTACTGTTGAGGGCCCCTCTGGAGACAATGTGGCAAACGTCGGTGTTCAGCACGTCTATGGGCGAAGTCTCGCAGATCAACTCTGCTCGGTGGAGAGACAGCGAAAAGACGCATCCAAAGAGGACCCGCGCCGCGACGGTACACCGCACAAATATAGGAGACGGCATAATAATTTGGTCTGTTTTCGTAAGAAACCGGACGAATTAATCACGGCAAACCCTATTACCATACCGTCGGGGCTCGGTGAACACTCAGCGGAAACACCACCTGCCGACACCAGCAGAAGATCTCACACCGAAACTGTGGTTTTCGATAGAAGACTGGACGCACTAAATACACCGGAAGCACCAAAACATCTGCAACGCACAAACGCACCATCTGCATTCTATCTAACGCGTACATATCGGGACAGCTAAACTGATAGAGTAGGTGATGATGAAAATCACCCCTCACTACAGCATAAGCAAAAGAAACCGTATTGTGAAAATCCCGCGAAATACAAAATACGGTGCTGAGGCAGATGACAAGTCACTTGCCCAACTCCCAACCCTACCATCAATTTTTTAACCGGCAAAGAAAAAATCAGGCAAAACAAGGACTCTGATCAAGTTAGAGGGATGAATCGCATAAACGCCTATATAAAAAAAAAAAAAAAAAAAAAAACCTAACCTAACCTAACCTAACCTAACCTAACCTAACCTAACCTAACCTAACCTAACCTAACCTAACCTAACCTAACCTAACCTAACCTAACCTAACCTAACCTAACCTAACCTAACCTAACCTAACCTAACCTAACCTAACCTAACCTAACCTAACCTAACCTAACCTAACCTAACCTAACCTAACCTAACCTAACCTAACCTAACCTAACCTAACCTAACCTAACCTAACCTAACCTAACCCAGTCTGAGTCCAAACGCGGGCCGAAACAGTTTGAAAATCACTTAGCTCCACGTTAAAAAATTCTTAAAAATTGGTTTTTCGCGTCGTACAAGGTTGTGTTATACACCAAAAGTTTCGCGACAGTGCCGCGCACCCGGAGGCATAATTTGTTTTAGCCGGAAAAACCGGGAAAAACCACAGTGCGCGAAAAACTCGAAAAACACGTGTGTTGTTAAAAGTGAAAAGTGTTAAAACTTAAATAACTTTAAAAGTTGAGTGACGACATACCAACTTTTAATCACCATCTTCTTGGGCGCAACAAGGCGCATCTTTTGACACCCTGCACTTGAAAATTGGACTTAAGGAAAAGCCGCAAATCGACCCCAAAGAAAATTTTCTTAACCTATAAGTGACACGAGGTCACTGAAATACAGCACCTAGGAAGCTGAAACTTTGGGCGCGTGAAGACCTCTACTAAAGAAGAAGAAAACAGCTTCGACCCGATTTTTAGGGTGACCAGTTTGGGAGATATCAACTTATAAAAAGTTGAACTTTGGTGCCCTATATCTCCTAAACAAGATCCACGACACCTGCATTTTTTGCTGCCGTCTGCTGCGCGCTAACCAGAGGAAGCCCCCAGTAAGCGGAAAAAATTTTTTAGAATTTAATTTAGCATAAATATTAGTAATTTAAGACTTTTTTGAAATTTTCAAAATTTTGTTTGACATAAATTTAAATTTTTTATTTTTTATTGATTGCCATTATAGTACTTTTAATTCTGCATTTTTAACATATTTTTCCAAATTTTTATCTTTTAAAACAATAAAGTTATTGAATTTTTTGTATTTTTTGTAGATTTATATAGAATTAATTAAAATAATTAAAATTTTTCAATTTGGGGAGGCTTACAATAGGTTTTGCAGTAGGACTAAGCCCAAGGACCAGCTTTATAGCTTCAGAAACGGCCGAGATAGACATCTAGACTTCCACTTTTTGAAAGTCTGGAATTTTTGGACCTCCATAACTCGGCCGTTTTTGTACTCAGAGCTTGCGGATTTTTTGTATAGTGTGTGACCATCTGCAAGGATTCTTGTTGTAAAATTTCAGGAGTTTTCAGGGGCTGAAATTTTTCAGGCCTGAAAATAGTAACACCTTATAGAGTAAGTCAAGCCAGGACCCCTGGTGGAAACCCGACGTTTCTGCGACAAACGGTTGAGGAGCTACAGCTGTTTTAAAACAGCATTTGACAGCACGGCGGCCATCTTGGCGAACTTCAAACGCCTGTAGCTCTCAACTCGGTGGTCGTAGAGGACTGGGGTTTGTTCCGGGGACCTCGGGGAGACCCTCTCTCTCAGCCTACATACATTTCAGGCTTTTTCAGGCTAAAAATTTTCAGGACCCTGAAAACTTCAAAATCTGACAGTCCTGGTCAAACTGACCAGGAATAACCCAAACACCGGTGGTCTACGACTTCTGGAGACGGAGTTATAGCTGCTCAAACATCGTGACTGACAGTTATAGGGCTGTCAAACACAATTTTCAATCACACATAGCTCCTGAACCGGAGGTCCTAGAGGACTGGGGTTTTCTTTGGGCACACTGCTAGGACTTTTTCAACAGACTAGGCTGAAAATAATAAATTTTCAGCGACCTGAAATTTTCAGGAATTTCAATAGTGCCATCTTGTAGTACTCGACGAGGCCAATACAACGAGCCCAAGCACGCCCAAATCCGGGCTATAGTTCCGGAGAAATCCAACTTCAAACATAAGACCTAGGGTGCGCGGACAAAATCTGGATTTTTCGAAAGCCCATATCTCCGGAACCACTTGGGCTAGGTTGGTGGTGCTTGGGGTCTTTGGGGAGGTCTTCGGGAGGGCTACAAGATAGAGCCATAAAAACTGCAAAAAGTTTTTTGGAATTTTTTTATAATATTTTTTCTTGTTTTTTGTTAAATTTTTTTCAACTTTTTAGTCCCTTCATATACACCAGGACGGTATATGGTAGGGAAATCTGTCAGAAGAATCATTTACTTCATTTTCGAAATTTTTAAATCTATTAATTTACAAATTATTAACTTTTATCCGGGTTTACTTGCAGCAACTGTTTAGTGTTGCTGCAATAGGTTAAGTTTACACATCTTATTTACACTTTACAAATTTCTTTTTAATTCTTGACGCGTACCACTAACAGGCACGATGATTGGCATTAGGACCCCCCCTCAAAAGGCGGCAAAACCCTCGCCCAAGAAACCGGAGTTAGGGGCTACAGAGAGGCGCAGCATTGGGGATAGAATAGATGACTGGGAGGCCGCGAGGGCAGGTACCAACTCCAGCCCCCCAAGTAAGCATCCCACAATGCAGACTGCCAGAACCCCTCCACAATTAGCATCCGGATCCAAACCCCAACCCCCACGACAGGTTAAAAATAAAACAATAGAGGCCAGAGAGTGCATTGCACGGGCGAAATTACACCTAAATAAAGCTGGTAACCTTAAAAGGGAGATAAAGGAAGAAGTCCTATCAGCTCTTACGAAGCTATTCTCCCTAATAAAAGGTATCGAGACCGAGCTCAAGGGGACGACCCAAGGGGAACAAGGGAGCGCACTGCAACAGGTAGTATCGGATACATCTGGAGTGACCTCCGAGGTAGTTCCGCAGACTCCCCAGATTGGGGAGTGTGTGGAACTGCTTCGAGAGAACAATATAATGATGGCCGAATTAAAATTTGAGATGAATAAGCAGAAAGAATTTTTGGAAAAAGTGACTACAATGACATATGCTAGTGTGACTGCAAACGCGGCGGTTCAAAGCGGGAGCGCACATAGAGGAAGGGAGACCCTTCACTCACTTGTAGTCACTTCAAACGATGACCAGGATTCTGGAGAGCAGGTCCTCGAAAAAATTAGAAATGCAGTAGACGCTAAAGAGGGATGGATAGAGGTCCGCAATGTTAGGAAAGCAAGGGATAGAAAAGTTGTGATCGGAGTTAGCTCAAAGACAGAGAGAGAGAAACTAACTGCCAAACTAAAAGCGGCCAAAGATCAACTAACGGTAGAGGAGGTCAAGAATCGGGACCCACTTTTGGTTCTACGGGGAGTGCTCAGGATGCACACAGACGAGGACATCCTGAAGGCCCTGAGAAACCAAAACAAGGACCTCTTCTGCGGCCTCGAAAAAGTTGATGATAGAGTGGAGTTCAGGTACAGAAGGCGAGCCCGGAACCCTCACACATGCCACGCTGTCATAAGTGTATCGCCTAGTATCTGGCAAAGGGCAGTGGCAAAAAAGATAGTGCAGATAGACCTGCAACCGGTGAGAATCGAGGACCAGACACCGCTGGTTCAGTGCAGTCGCTGCCTAGGCTATGGCCATAGCAAGCGATACTGCACTGACCCGGCGGATCTGTGTAGTCACTGTGGCGGACCCCACCTAAAGACCGAGTGCCCAGATTTTACTGCTGGAATACCACCGAGATGCAGGAACTGCGACAAGGCCAAATACAGCAACTCCGAACACAACGCGTTTGACTCATCCTGCCCAATTAAAAAGAAATGGGATGCCCTGGCCCGATCAACGGTAGCTTATTGTTAAGGGCACCTCAACAAATAACGTACACAACAGAAACATGGGCCCTACCCAGTATCGTGTACTACAAGCCAATCTCCAAAGATGTAGCCAAGCCACAGAAGAACTTGTGATGGAGGCTACCAAACGAAAAGTGGCATTTGCTTTGGTGCAAGAACCATATACCGGTGCGACCCGAAAACTGAAGGTTCACCAAGGCACCCGAGTCATCCAAGCACAAAGCAAGGAGAAAACTACCAAGTCTGCCATCATCCTTTTTGATGACACCATTGATCTTACCCAGTACCCGACTCTCACAACAGAGAACATAGTGCTAGCTAAATTAAGAACGGAAGCATGGGAGATCTTGGTGATATCGGTGTATCTGGAGGGAGATGGTGACATCGATACTGATATCGATCTTCTCCAAAAGATTATGGAATTAATGAATGGCAAGAACACGATACTGGGAGGCGACGTAAACGCCTGGAATATCTGGTGGGGAAGTGTGGACACAAATAGAAGGGGACAGAGTCTGGGAGCAGCGCTGGATGAGTTTGGACTGCATATCCTTAACCGGGGTACTGATCCCACATACGACTATTACAGGGGAGGCAGAAGGTATACGAGCTGCGTGGACATCACCGCATGTACAGCGGACTTGCTAAGCAGGGTAGCAAACTGGAGGCTAAACGCTGACATAACAGTATCCGACCACAAGGCAATCCAATTCGAGCTAAAACTACAGAAGTCGATTGGTATAGACATAAAAAGGACCACCAGAAAGTATAAAACTAAGAATGCAAACTGGGTGGAGTTCCAACGAAAACTAAATCAGATTTGGGAAAGGGAAAAAATTATGAGCAGTGAAATATTAGAAATAAACACAACAGAAGGGGTAGATAATAATATCAGAAAGTATACAAACACCTTAATAGAAGCCTGCGAAGAGTACCTCCCTAAAATCACAGGACGGAAAAGGAAAGGATTGCCTTGGTGGACGGAAGAACTAACTCACAAAAAAGCGGAAGTGAAGAGGTTTAAAAGACGCTTAGCAAATGCCGCACCGGTGAGGCGAGAAACTGTGCTGCAGGAATACCTAAAAGCCAAAACCGAGTACACACAGCTAGTAAATAACACCAAGACAGAGAGCTGGAAGAACTTCTGCTCAAAACAGGAAAGGGAAAGTATGTGGGACAGTATATACCGGGTGATAGGCAGGACGACGACCAGGCAGGAAGAACTCCCATTGGTCCTGGGAGGCAGGATTCTGGAGGGAGCGGACTCTGCGAGAGCCCTGGCGGAGGCCTTCTACCCCGAGGACAATCACGAGGAGGATAATGCAGCCCATAAAGCAATAAGGAAGACTGCCGACACAGTGAATGAAGGGAAAGTTGATGAACCAACGGACCCTCCATTCACAACAGAAGAACTCAAATGGGCTGCAAATAGCTTTAATCCTAAAAAGGCTCCCGGGGTGGACGGCCTTACCGCGGATATTTGTAGGGTAGCAATAACGCAAAATCCAGCAATATTCCTGCAACTGCTAAACAAATGTCTGGAACTGTCACACTTCCCCACGCCCTGGAAGAAAGCTGTGGTGGTGATTTTGCCCAAGCCCGGGAAGGACAACTACGCAACGCCAAAATCATATAGGCCAATAGGATTACTCCCGGTGCTGGGCAAAATATTCGAAAAAATGCTCATGAGACGAATACGGTGGCACACGATTAGCCAACAGAGCAACAGACAGTACGGCTTCACACCACAGCGCAGCACCGAGGACTCCCTCTATGACTTGATGGCGCATATTAGACAGAAGTTAAAAGAGAAAAAGCTCATGGTCATGGTGTCACTGGACATAGAGGGAGCCTTCGACAGCGCGTGGTGGCCCGCGATACGTTATCAGCTCGCCAAAACAGGATGCCCCACAAACCTGAGGAGAGTAGTAGATAGCTACCTCAGCAATCGGGAAGTATCGGTGCGATACGCAGGAGCTGAATATACAGCGAGAACTGGAAAAGGATGTGTCCAGGGATCGATAGGGGGGCCCATGTTCTGGAATGTGTTACTCGATCCATTACTGAAAATGCTGCAAAACAGAGGGGATTACTGCCAAGCCTTTGCGGACGACGTCGTGTTGATCTTTTCCGGGGAGACAGCCCTTGAAGTCTCGTTGCGAGCGAACGAGACCCTAGCCTTGGTGCGGGAGTGGGGGGTCGTAAATAAGCTTAGGTTCGCACCGCAAAAAACAAAGGCTATGATTATAACCAATAAGCTAAAGTACGACACTCCGCTCCTGCGCATGGGCGGGGAGGACATCGCTATGTCGCGAGATATAAAAATACTGGGTCTTACGATAGACGACAAGCTAACGTTTAATCTACACGTAAAAAACGTATGTAGGAAAGCTATAAACATCTATAAACATCTGGCAAGGGCAGCCAAAGTCGAGTGGGGAATCTCCCCGGAAATAATTAAGACAATATATGTGGCAGCAGTCGAGCCAATAATATTGTATGCGGCAAGCGCATGGGCGACGGCAGCTGGTAAAATCGGAACCAGAAAACACCTGAACGAGGTGCAGCGTGGTTTCGCACAAAAAATCATCAAAGCCTACCGGACAACATCATTAAACTCGGCTCTGGTGCTCTCTGGTCTGCTACCACTAGACCTGAGAATTAAGGAGGCAGCCTCACTATATGAGGTCAGAAAAGGTCACTCCAGGAGAGTATTAGGAGACCGGGATATGGAAATCCCAACACCCTACACCGAGGCACCACACCCAGCTACACATACACATCTGGAGTTCGGACTGATCGCTGACGGTGAGGAATTGACCCAGCATGAGAATGACGGACCACAAGTCTATACAGACGGAAGTAAAATTGAAGGTAAGGTCGGAGCAGCATTATCCATTTGGGATAATGGTGCAGAGACCAAGGTCAAAAAACTTAAGCTGGAGCAATTCTGCACCGTCTTCCAGGCCGAACTCCTAGCACTCACACACGCGACACACATCATCAACACACACACAGCCGGCGGAGTCTTCACTCTCTATAGCGACTCGAGATCTGCACTAGAACTAATCACACGCAACGACTCCCTACATCCCTTAGCGGTGGAAACCAGAAAAAATATCAGAGAGGCAAAAACCAAAGGTAAAACAGTAAAGCTAAACTGGATAAAAGCCCACGCGGGGATGAGGGGAAATGAGCGTGCAGATGCACTCGCTAAGGAGGCAGCGCTGGGGAAGAAGACAAAGCCGGACTACGACAGGTGCCCGGTGTCTTTTGTGAAACGCATAATAAGGATGGAAACAGTCCAAGAATGGGACAAAAGGTACGGCTGCGAAACCACTGCCGCAACCACAAAGCTCTTCT